>CM049385.1:10927783-10960283 GCA_026937815.1 Etheostoma perlongum
TCGATTAAGCAGTCAACACTTACCTACCACACACTATATTCCTTACATGTTTTATAAAATGTTACTGCCAAGTCATGGTTTGCTCTTATTCCCTTTTTCTGTAAGGGTCGATTTTGCTGTGGGGCCGTTCCAGCCAGGCTTGTGTTGCTCAGTGTTAATGCGTGTATGATGTTGACTGTTGTCTCCACAGTGGAGAGGCAGGGGCGCAGGAGAGGATCGTCACAACAAAAGGAACATTCCATCAAGAGATTGTCACATAATACCCCCCTCTCTCTTTTTACTCCATCTTTGCTTTCGTTGGTGGTCTTACTTTTCCATCGCCCAGCCTTAGAAATAATCAATTGTTACCATTTTATATTGTTGTCATTCTTTTGTTTTTGCAGTTGTTCAGACGAGACATTTTTTTCTGATGTTGAAATTGCTTCTTGTGTTCTGCGAAGGCTGCTCTGCGCTCAGCTTTCTGCTGTCAAGGATGGGTCTTTGAAGGGTAGAGGAGAAGATGAGAGGGAGAGGTTTGGGGTCCCAACCTGGGGGGTTAAGGATAAAGCTGAAGGGTCAGATGATGATTACAATGATATAAGATACAAAATTTGGTTAATTTTTTCCTGACTTTTCTCTAACTGTGGTTCAATGACTGGCATGGATGGTTGGTCCACCCCTTTGATCCTATTGGATGGACTGCCATGTTTCCCCAGAGGATGAATCATTATGACCTTGGTGATCCACTGACTTTTCATAGTGCCACCATGAGGTTGTTATTTGAGGTTTTATGTTTAAGTTTTACTATTAGCTACATTTTAAAATTGTGTAAAGACATTCATGTTCACCTCTGGATTAATTGTAAGCGCCATCATCAGGTCCGAATTTCAGTTCGTCCAACGCTTCAGTTTATGACACAAGACCTGCAAAACTAATGACAATGACAGTCTCAGCTGTACTTTGTGTTAAGTGCTAATAAGCTATTTTTTCTTTCTTTCTACTAAACTTACATTCCTTCATGCCAATCACATTGGTGAGGGATCATTTAGGGAGGATCTAGGTATAAATTAGCCTACATGTTTGTATTAGGTGTCCTATTATCTTCGGGCCTAAATTCCATTTGCAAACTCTGCTTTCTTTGTTTTGACTTTTAATTTCCACTGCCAGACAAAGGGAAACCATAGAGAAATAACATCTGAAATGGCGGGCAGCTCTGGGAAAGCATGAGAGCATAGAGAGACAGGATTGGCTGAATTAATGGACAAGAGAAAGGGAGATATGGGAGGAGAGGCTGTGTGCCAGCAGAGGAAAAGAGGATAGCTGTGCTGTGCAGCCGTCCTCCATCTGGCCACCTACCCAGCAAACGGCCCTCTCAGCTCTGAAGTCACTGGCTGTGCTGTGCCCAATGTGGCAGAGACTCACAGGCATACCAGCATGCAGAAAACTAGGCCACTGAACTCTGTCTGCCCTCTGTTGTTTTTTTCTTCTTTTTTTATAGATGAAACCCAAAAGGCTCAACTTCCCCACCTCCCAACCACAAAGCATTTTACCAGATGGGGAAAACAGGCTAACAAGCCGTATTCACAGTAAACAAAAACAAATATAACCCTCCCTGTTTAAGGACAAGCTTGGCATTGGGCCTCCCGCAGGCCTACGAAGATTCACAGTTGAGATGAAGGGCATACCTGTGTTTCTGCCACAGTAATTCTTAGTCATCATCTCACACACTCCCTCCCATCACACAAACACACACACTCTGGGCATTGAAGTGAATCTCCCATTGTAAGTGGACAATCCTGGCATGTGATGTCATCCGAAACAGGTGTTAAGTAGGCTAGACATGGTTCCCGTGGCAACAGCGAAACCCAGAGCTACAGAGACTCTTTTCCCTGTCTGTCTGTCTCTCCTCTGCAGGTCTAAGCCAGGGACAGAAAGAGGCAGCAGAAAGCTGAATAATATGACACGGATCCACACAGGGTCCACATCTTTTCAATATCAAATAAGCTGTATGATCCATTAACCCTTTGAGCTCAGTCTGTAATAAACTGCACTTTTATTCCCCTCATGGCGTGTTTAGATATGGAGATACTGGCACATCCTTTATGTACAGCATAATTCAGTTGTTTTGGGAACCAAGAATAATTGTAAAAATAATCCTTGGTCGCTTAAATGTCGTTGACGTCTTCTGTTTTGACAGTATAAAAGCGGTACTTGCTCCTGGAGATAAAGTTACCCTCACTGCTATGAAAAGTGGAACTGAAATCCAGGGCACAAAATTTGTGTTAGCTAGCTAAGTCAGTGTCATTGTAAAGGGGTGACATTGATTGAAGTGCCACAGGGTTGCACAAAGGGTTAATGATAAGACTAAGGCCATGCAAGGCCTGTTCCAAGTTATGTTTTTTGCACATTTGTGAGTTATTGTCAGTATTTTAATTTTTCCAAGTGCCTTTTTATTATAGGTAAGATACAGAAGTTACACACTATATGAAAAAAATTATATGAAAATATATTTTTTCCTGGCATGTTCTATGGTTGAACATGCAGAGTTTTAGAGTTGTAAAAGTCTCCAATTGGTACAACATAGCGGTGTTCTCCTGTTTTAGAGGAATTTTATTACGATGTTGATAATAATGTCAATGAAAAGAAAATTGTTTAATAAAGTTGTATTTGATACAACTTGTGTATTCATTTCTGTTCCAAATATACAATGAAATTACATATTGTGGAAATGTACATACATAAAGAAATCAACCAGGTAAATGTGATTCTGCACCATTAGACCAACATGCACACTTGATGCTGCCATCACACGTCGCCTGAATAAAAATAATATTACCCTGATTAATAGTCAACAAGCTGCAGTTCCACTGTATTCAAATATTCAGTAGCTTAAACTGTGACATAAATGATAGCATTTATGTATGGATTTAGATCATAGCAAAACATAACATACATATGGCCCATCTTAAAAAAACAACTTTAAGCCCATATTATATTGTTTGTGGTTGCCTGTCTTAAGATCACATCCATTGCTCCAAAAATGCCACAAATCCAAGAGTAGAGAAAAGGGCTTTTATTGGGTTATAATTTACAGAGGATGGGGAGAGGAAAGAAAGGACGAGCATCATTTCATACAGTACTTCATGTTTCCGTATTTTGCTGTGACTGCTTCTTTTGTTGTTGTGTCTGAATACTTAGTTCCTCATCTAGACGCTCTTTAGCTCGCACCACCTGCACACACACAAACAATAATGACTGAATAAGAGAAGACACTTAAAATAACCAAATTACAGCATGGTTTACCCAGCAGAGAGAAATGAGCGAGATAAAATCAGTAACATTTCAAACACAACACAGTTCAGAGTGCATTCCTCCTACACACATACAGAGATTATCATGAGTCATAACTTGAAATGTAACACAGAAATAGGGATGGGTTATTCAGCCACTTTACTTTCAGTGCAGCAAACTCTCTCCAGAAGTTCAGCGAGGATCTCTGAATGATCCAATGTTGTCCTAAATGACTGATGGTGATAAATAGAATCCACCTGTGTGTGATCAAGTCTCTGTATAAATGCACCTGCTCTGTGTTAGTTTCAGAGGTCCGTTTAAAGCGCAGAGAGCATCATGTAGAACAAACACACCAGGCAGGTCCGAGATACTGTTGTGGAGAAGTTTAAAGCCGGATTTTGATACAAAAAGATTTCCCAAGCTTTAAACATCCCAAGGAGCACTGTGCAAGCGATCATTTTGAAATGGAAGGAGTATCAGACCACTGCAAATCTACCAAGACCTGGCCGTCCCTCTAAACTTTCAGCTCAGACAAGGAGAAGACTGATCAGAGATGCAGCCAAGAGGCCCATGATCACTCTGGATGAACTGCAGAGAACTACAGCTGAGGTGGGAGAGTCTGTCCATAGGACAACAATCAGTCGTACACTGCACAAATCTGGCCTTTATGGAAGAGTGGCAAGAAGAAAGCCATTTCTCAAAGATATCCATAAAAAGTCTTATTTAAAGTTTGCCACAAGCCACCTGGGAGACACACCAAACATGTGGAAGAAGCTGCTCTGGTCAGATGAAACCAAAAATTGAACTTTTTGGCAACAATGCAAAACGTTATGTTTGGTGTAAAAGCAACACAGCTCATCACCCTCAACACACCATCCCCACTGTCAAACATGGTGGTGGCAGCATCATGGTTTGGGCCTGCTTTTCTTCAGCAGGGACAGGGAAGATGGTTCAAATTGAGGGGAAGATTGATGCAGCCAAATACAGGACCATTCTGGATGAAAACCTGTTGGAGTCTGCAAAAGACCTAAAACTGGGACAGAGATTTGTCCTCCAACAAGACAATGATCCAAAACAAAACCTACAATGGAATGGTTCACAAATAAACGTATCCAGGTGTTAGAATGGCCAAGTCAAAGTCCAGACCTGAATCCAATCGAGAATCTGTGGAAAGAGCTGAAAACTGCTGTTCACAAACGCTCTCCATCCAACCTCACTGAGCTCCAGCTGCTTTGCAAGGAAGAATGGGCGAGAATGTCAGTCTCTCGATGTGCAAAACTGATAGAGACATACCCCAAGCGACTTGCAGCTGTAATCGCAGCAAAAGGTGGCTCTACAAAGTATTAACTTGAGGGGGCTGAATAATTTTGCATGCCCAATTTTTCAGTGTTATTAAAGTTTGAAATATCCAATAAATTTCATTCCACTTCATGATTGTGTCCCACTTGTTGATTCTTCACAAAAAAATAATTTTATATCTTTGATACCTGAAATGTGGCAAAAGGTAGAAAAGTTCAGGGGGCCAAATACTTTTGCAAGGGTGTGTGTGTGTGTGTGTGTGTGTATATATATATATATATATACAGTGGGTACGGAAAGTATTCAGACCCCTTTAAATTTTTCACTCTTTGTTTCATTGCAGCCTTTTTCCAAAAATCAAAAAAGTTCATTTTATTTCTCAGTAATGTACACTCAGCAACCCATCTTGACAGAAAAAAACAGAAATTTAGAAATTTTTGCATATTTATTAAAAAACAAAAACTGAAATATCACATGGTCATAAGTATTCAGACCCTTTGTTCAGTATTTAGTAGAAGCACCCTTTTGATCTAATACAGCCATGAGTCGTTTTGGGAAAGATGCAACAAGTTTCTCACATCTGGATTTGGGTATCCTCTGCCATTCCTCCTTGCAGATCCTCTCCAGTTCTGTCAGGTTGGATGGTAAACGTTGGTGGACAGTCATTTTCAGGTCTCTCCAGAGATGCTCAATTGGGTTTAAGTCAGGGCTCTGGCTGGGCCATTCAAGAACAGCCACAGAGTTGTTGTGAAGCCACTCCTTCGTTATTTTAGCGGTGTGCTTAGGGTCATTGTCTTGTTGGAAGGTAAACCTTCGGCCCAGTCTGAGGTCCAGAGCACTCTGGAAAAGGTTTTCGTCCAGGATATCCCTGTACTTGGCCGCATTCATCTTTCCCTCGATTGCAACCAGTCGTCCTGTCCCTGCAGCTGAAAAACACCCCCACAGCATGATGCTGCCACCACCATGCTTCACTGTTGAGACTGTATTGGACAGGTGATGAGCAGTGCCTGGTTTTCTCCACACATACCGCTTAGAATTAAGGCCAAAAAGTTCTATCTTGGTCTCATCAGACCAGAGGATTTTATTTATCACCATCTTGGAGTCCTTCAGGTGTTTTTTAGCAAACTCCATGCGGGCTTTCATGTGTCTTGCACTGAGGAGAGGCTTCCTTCGGGCCACTCTGCCATAAAGCCCCGACTGGTGGATTGCTGCAGTGATGGTTGACTTACTACAACTTTCTCCCATCTCCCGACTGCATCTCTGGAGCTTAGCCACAGTGACCATTGGGTTCTTCTTTGCCTCTCTCACCAAGGCTCTTCTCCCCGATAGCTCAGTTTGGCCGGACGGCCAGCTCTAGGAAGGGTTCTGGTCGTCCCAAACGTCTTCCATTTGAGGATTATGGAGGCCACTGTGCTCTTAGGAACCTTAAGTGCAGCAGAAATTTTTTTGTAACCTTGACCAGATCTGTGCCTTGCCACAATTCTGTCTCTGAGCTCTTCAGGCAGTTCCTTTGACCTCATGATTGTCATTTGCTCTGACATGCACTGTGAGCTGTAAGGTCTTATATAGACAGGTGTGTGGCTTTCCTAATCAAGTCCAATCTGTATAATCAAACACAGCTGGACTCCAATGAAGGTGTAGAACCATCTCAAGGATGATCAGAAGAAATAGACAGCACCTGAGTTACATATGAGGGTCACGGCAAAGGGTCTGAATACATATGACCATGTGATATTTCAGTTTTTGTTTTTTAATAAATATGCAAAAATTTCTAAATTTCTGTTTTTTTCTGTCAAGATGGGTTGCTGAGTGTACATTACTGAGAAATAAAATGAACTTTTTTGATTTTTGGAAAAAGGCTGCAATGAAACAAAGAGTGAAAAATTTAAAGGGGTCTGAATACTTTCCGTACCCACTGTATATATATATATATAATTCTTTGAAGACACAACAGCATTAGAGTCATTCAATTTTAAATAGTTACAATTACAAAACCGTCAATGAGATTGTGCTAACATTTAACTTATCATAGTTTAGTCACCTGCACTGCAAGCTTAGAGGTAAACTTGTTAGAAAAGTTGGAATGGGCTGCAAAATAAACAGTAACTGGTGACAAGGCTGAGTGCTTTGTATACTGCCAGGACAAAAAGCCACGTTGACTGAGACAAACAGAGGTGCAAACCATACTACACAATATTTTAATGTCTTAAAGGGATCTGTTCAAGATTTTTGAAGTGGGGTTGTGGTACTTTTAACCTAATTCGGTCAGCACACCCCCAGTTTGGACTGTTACGAAAGCTAAGCAATATATTGCTGTGGTCGCGGCACAACAAAAAGGTATTTTATTGATCTTAAAACAATATCAGTTTAAGTGTATGCTATATCTAGAATATTTTCACCGCTTTACCTTGATGTCAGACAGCCTTTTCTGACGGGAACTGAAGCCGTTATCTACGCTCTCTTCAAAGCCACTGGACTCCTAACAAACTGTCATTTACAACATGCATTTAAGAATATAACAGCTTCAGTTCCCCATCAGAGCTGTCAGATAGCAAGGTAAAGTGGTGACAATAGTTTAAGTATAGCATACACTTTAAGTGATACCGATTTATTTTTTGGTGAGTCTTATTTTTAGGTGGCTTAAATGTTTTGCTGCTGCTCTGTCCGTCCACAGCGGTACAATGCTTAGCTTCAGTGCGGTCCTCCTGCCTGCTTCTCCAAACTGGGGGCGTGCCGCCCGTCATCTACACTGATTATGGATAAGTAACTTGAATTACTTCAGTGGGCAATAAAGTCATATCTGTTGTCGTCTAAATGATAAATTCCCTTAACTGTCCACTCTACCACACATTTGAAAATCATTGTAGTATCCTAAGATACAGAATACTTACTTTTGATTGTAGGTAAAATGAACCGCCAACTGTCTTGTCATTGACTTTAAAAAGGTGCTCGTAGTTCTGGAAGAGATTCAGACCAACAGTTAAGACACTCATTGACACATTTTTTTGATCATTGTTTCAGCAGGGTGTAAAGATGTTGACCAATAAAACCGTGTTCCTGACAGACCTGCAAATTATTAGGTATTTTTCAGCTCTGTTACACAGATAGCCATCATTTTGTAAAGATATGGTTAACTGTAAGAGTAATTCACCATCACTCCACCTTTTAAGTCCGAAGGAAGTGAGTGTTTAATTTCAAAAAGGTAAACTTTGAATTGGGAAAGTTATTTTAAAGCAATCATCAAGATGCTGGGTATCCTTGTCCAAATTGGTTTCCCCCTACAGTAATGAGTTTAGGTAATAATTAAAACCAATGTCTCCACTTGTGCTGACAGGGCACATGCTCACTGCAGTGAAACAGATTTTGAAAGGACTAGAAAATATTTGTAATGACCTGGCAAACACTACATTATAAAAATGGCTCTGCAGCTCAGTACCAACACTTTGTCTTTTGAAAACCTCTAAAGAGACAAGAAGTGTGTTTGTACCTTCTGAATCTCCTCAGGGCTGAGTGTGGAGATATTGAGGATTTGCTGAGCCTCTTGCAGGCTCATCCCAGTAATGCTAGAGGCTGCAGCAGAGTGCTGACCTGCACTGCTCCGGGCCTTTGCTGCTGCTTGACTGGCTGTGAGAGAAAAAAACAACACAGATACTAACAACTTCATTTTATTAGACAACCTAAATGAATGTCAAAACAAAATTTACATAAAAAAGGTCACATATGCTCATTTTTAAGTTCATACTTGGTTTAGAAAACGTTTACATACTTGAATGTTCAAAAACATCTTTCTAATACTGTCATATCTATGTTTACCCTCTGTCTGAAATGCAATGTTTTAGTGGCTGTCGCTTTAAGCCCCCATCCCCAAAAAAAAATCTAGGCTTCTCTGATCAGAGCGTTTCCAGGTCTTCCCAATCTGCGCTACTGGTGTCTCTGCAGCATCATTGCAGCCGGGTATGACTAACGGCACTGTAGGGGCAATTTGTACTTATATAGTTGTGACATCACAACCATAGGTAAGTCCTTACTGCTTGTCTAAAGGCAGTTTCTGAATACAGGCTGTGTACATTTCTCTGTGGATTGAGCATTGGATACTTTTACAGTATTTATATAGTACCTGAATGTACTTTAGAATAAAAAAATTTAATTTATCAAATGTCATATTGAGAGTTAGGTCGGAAGTAATACATTATGCTGGAACACAGTTCATGACTTTGAACATCAGTTTGATTATGCAACATGTAGTTTAGCAAACATTAAATTACCATACCATGATGAATATGGGACAATATATAATATGTCAGAAATAACTGAAAAAAATGCCCACCAGTTTCCTTGAATCTGGATTTACACAGTTAACAAAAAACTTTGTCATTTGGCTGACTGATGAATCATCAATTTGTTTCAGCAATTAGTGTCCATTCCTCGTTTAAAATGATTAATTATAGTAGTATTACATTATATCATACCTGCAAATTCTTGCTGTAAAGCACGAGCAAATGCACGCCCCACCACCTGCGCTCCCATCACAATGATCTGTGCGAGGTATCTAGCCTGCAGAGGAAATGAAACGCAACTTCATGTATGCAAAGATTAATCACAAAAAAACAATTAGCAGACGTGTAATTTCACACTGACAATCGTGGGAACCAAAAGAGAGAATGAAGGTCAGTCAGTAAGCCTTTTTTCATTTTGACAAGTGACTTTACACAGTCCGACATCAGTCCAAAGACAATTAAGCTGATGTCATGTTGAGGTAAGAAATGTCTGCAGTTGCTGATGTAATTAAGCACCTTCATTACACCTGGGGACACTGTGACAGCGTCTTCATACGCGCCCCTGTCCTGCTTGGACATGCACAAACTGACATTTTGGTACTTTAGTTTCTGCCTAAATCAAATTAACAGTGTTCCAGTGACGAGGACGCAGCTACCTTATGTAATGTTAACCGTGTTGGAGAAGAAAACTGCGACAAAGACACAGCTGCTACACAACGTCTCATGTTCGTGCTAATGCTACGTAGCATCAGTTGACTCACTAACGTCCAATACAATTTGCAGTCTTACCATTTTATATTGTACCGGTCTCTCTCGGACAGTGTGCGGCTTCTATTTTCACACATGTACCCCAACGAAGGTTAGATAAGGGTCAAAGTTCAAGGAAGCATCGTCATTACAGGATTCAAGATAAACCAGGTAAACAGCGACATTTTTAATACTGACATCTTCTGGCAAGGAGGTCTAACTGCAGCTTCTTTTTCTAACACTGCAGAAAAAAAAACACATTTATTTAATTTGAAGCAAATATAAGAGAAACTATTCCGTAATAAATTGGGTGCTGGAATAGGAACCATAAATATCTGCATTTTCCCAATGAAGAATGTGAGGTGTAGCTTCTATTGTGACTATTAGTGAACATGTGTGTTAATCTAATAGCTTAACTTTATTTTGAAAGTATCACCAAAAGTCATGTCATTTTCAAAAATTTCTTATTTTTTACTGCTTCTTATATTTTATTACATTTTATGTAAATATATATAAAAAATATGTATTTATCACGTACTGTTTTTCTTTAGTGGCTGTTTTAATGAGCCTATATTTATTAATATATTTATTTTTTTATTTTATATTTACTATTAAGATTTAAATTAGATTAATTTAAGCCAAATATAAATGTATCATTTTTGCATTTATTGTATGCACTTATTTATTGTGCCCACACAGTCTACACGAAAGAGCTCAGAAATCCCTTCAGCCATTCCCACATAGCTATTCCTTTATACAGTCTGATTTATTCATTATGATTGCCATGTCAACTTAATCACAAAAGGACAAGTAGTAACGGGTTCAAAAAGGTTTATTGCAAGACAATATTGAAAAAGAATTAAACTATTCCTCAAGTACGACAAACGCAAAACAACAATGCTTTACTCACTGTATAGAAGGCAACTTAATCCAGTACAACTATTAGTAGTTATGGCATTCGAGAATCACAAACATATACAGTGTACATCACACCAACACCAATGACACCTGCAGTTTACCTGTACAACATGACGTGCACAACCATGCACGGCTGAATAGCTGGTTCCTTTCAGTCCATCAGAGGTTGTTAACAAATGGGGGGTTCAAGCCTGGATTATTGACAAGATTGCTGTAGCCTTGCTTGTAAATTACATAATACATGTTTTGGCTGCACTGTAAGATATTAATACTGTACTGTTATTGTCTTATTAACACCATGACTACTTACTACTAGTAGACATTAGATAAGAAAAAAATTATCTGAGGAACATCTCCAAACAGTCTGAAAACCTACAAAGATCACAATTAAAAGTTGCCCAGCAAAATAGAAAAAAAAGAAAGGAAAGAAGAGTATACAAAGACCCCTCTAAAAACTCCAAATGGGAGGTTGTTTGGCTTTACATGCACAACATCCCAATTTAATTGAGCTTCAACCCCTACTTATAAGACTATCAGATAGCAAAACATTCAATCAAATTTAACTTGTACAAATACAGTAACGCAATATTGTTAAAATGGCATTTTATTCTATCATTGGCTAACAAAGACTAAGTGAACTTAAAGCGCCCATATTATGTTCATTTTCAGGTTCATAATTGTATTTTGCGGTTGTACCAGAATACGTTTACATGGTTTCATATTCAAAAAACATATTTTTATTGCACTGCAGATTGCTGCAGATCCTCTTTTCACCCTGTGTGTTTAGGTATCTGTTTTACCTACAGAGTGAGACATCTCAATTCTTTACTATTTTTGTTGGGAGTCGCACATGCGCAGTAGCTAGGTAATGTTCACATCAGCTAGATAATGGTTTCTCCAACTCTGGTCAGTACAAGGCAGGGTTAGCTGGGAGACTTCTTCTAAACGAGGGCGCACTTGTGGAACACCTGCAGAACAGGGACATGGAAGTAGTTCTTCTGTGGATAATGGTGAACTAGTGTGTGTTGTAGCAGTGATTTGCCATTGAGATGTTCCCTCCCAAGTCTGTATGCATGTGGAAGCACCGGAGACACAAAATAATACCCCAAATCCCAGAAAAAGTATTTTTTTTCATAATATGGGCACTTTAATGTTGTTGTCATAAGAAATTCCAGTTCATGGTTAAACATGAACACTGGTGACCCTGTTGTACCCTCAGTGTGTTTTTTGCTGCTGAAGGCTTGAACATGTTACAGTGATCATGTGTGTGTTTTACCTGATCAAACGGGAAGACAAGGTTTTTGTTTTTCAGATTCACAATGTTCACTTTTTCAATGAGATGATTAACAACATTACATCTATCAAATACATATTGTGGCTGAGCGTGATCATATGACTGGCCAGTAGAAAAAAAGCAAGAAACATACCATACCAGGACATATCCAATACTGAAAATACCATTATTATAGTACCTGGACAGGACACCTAAGAGCATTTTATTATGCTTCCATCAAATACCAAAGTAGAGAGTTCTAAAATACCCATCCATTAAAAATGTGTTAGATCTGTTATAACTGATTATGTAACATAAAGCCGAAGTATTATTGCTAAGATTACCTGCTGTTTAATTCACCTTGCACTTATTTATAAGGGTGATTTCCCAGAAATGTTTGAGGTATCCTGATGTATGATTTAAATGGATTTATTCTCTGAAATTTACTGTTATGTATCATGAATAGTGTGACATAATTTTGTTGCAAACCAAAGTGTAAACCCAGAGGATTTCTGAAATGTTTAAGAATTGCCGCTGAAAATGCCTTTTTCATGCTGAATTTGATGTTGTATGATGTTGATGTGAATACAATATGTGATTGTGAATGCTCTGATTTAAACATGTAAACAAATAATGCTTTGCTTTAAGGACAGTTTAGTTTTAGTTTTAGCAGCTAGCACCTAGCCTTGTCCAATGAGCTCCAGGCTCATTGGACAAGGCTGTGGATGTTTGATGTGTTTGTGACTTGTTTTCCCCCCCGACCCCCCTTCCGACCCTTTTCTAGGTACCAAACTCACACAGTAATTTTAAAACCATTACCCAGTCTAGCATATGTTATTTCATTTTTTTTCTCCCCAACTATTTGGCGACCCACAGAAATTTTCTTGCAACCCCCTTGGAGTCCTGACCCCCAGTTTAAAAACCACCGTGTTAGACAACATCACATCAGTGCGTATACATATGGTTTGTGTCAGCACCTGGCATCATGTCTTTAGGCTTTAGGCTGATCTTTTTGTGTTGGCCGTTAGAGCCTGACAGCCAGGCAGAGGCAGTCAGTGCCGGTTCCCAACACACGGCGGTGTCTGTGTACACATCGTCCTGGAAAAACTCTTTCTGGAGACACAGAGCCACAAGCATATAGTTACTTATAATTTCTACAGCTAAAGCAATAGCCATTTATTAGAAATAACCACCAGTAAATAAGGTATGCTGTACTAAGTCCACTAGGTGGTGGTGTTGGCACACCTTGACTCGTGGCACTCTGAAGGCCACTGGCTCAATGGTTGTCTTGGTGAGTAATAGTCCGACAGCTATCTCCACATCACGCACATTGCACTCGGTCTTGGGCAGAAAGGCCAAGCCCTGCAAACAGAACACAATTAGTAAGTGCCAGCAAAAAAACACATACAGCATTACAAACATGGTACTGCTTTAAGAATGTTGTAGTAACCACTCTGGTTCTCCATGTACAGTATGCAGATGCATGGTGACTAGCAGATCAATTGTAATATGACAAATATAAATGAACATAAGTGGGAGTTCAGCTCAATACCTTGTGTGGCTCAGGAGAGTTAAAACTGCTGCACTCAATAAAGTATGGCTCTTCAGGAAACATCTCATAAATGTGCACTCTGGTATCACCCTGGAAAACAAATTAAGCACACAGGTTACATCTAAATGTTGTTCTCAGTTTTAAATTTCAAATATACCTTCTACTGTATGCAACTGTATTTTGTTATTTGTTTACTTTTGCAGTGAGGATGACCACACTGGTGTCGGGGTCATAGAAAGGGATGAGTGTAGAGGGGGAGATGTCTATAGAGGTGCTGGCTACGGCTCCAGAGGACAGGGAGTCAGCAGAGTACAGGTAGAGTACTCTCTCACTGCGACTGCACAAGGACAACAAGAAAGAGTCTGTTTTTTTCTTGATTGACCCACTGTTGCTCTAAAAACACGGAATGATGATGCCTTTAAACACAAGATTTAACACTTATCTGAACTGTGTCTGTAGAAATAAAATAATGGTTTGCCCTTAGTGCCTGAGCCTCACATTATAAGTCTGTATTTTTGCCTGCTTTATTATGCTTTAACAAAAAAGGCATTCGCCTTGTTTAGTACCTGTCAAATCCTGACACCAACAGGTACTTGCCCTCACACACCCACACCACACGAGCTCCCCTCTGGCCCTCAGGACCTGGGCCCTCCTGAAAAAGAAATGTAAGAATGACAATGCATTGAATATATGCTAACTATCTTTAGATTATCACATATACATAATGTTTACTCAGGAAGGGAAGTATGCAGTATTAATTACAAAAAAAAGATTATATAAATACAAATATTTTTGTTTTTGGTTATTTTTCCACCAAAACCCATGGTTCTGAATAGTGGTTTAAGACAGTTTTGTTAAATAAAATGTAAGTATGAATATAAGAAATGACTGAGCTGTTAGGTAAGTTATGTACATTTCAATATTTTCAGGCTATTCACAGGTAATACACACCTAAAGACAAATCTCTTTTTTTTCCTTCTTTTTCTTTATTGCATCCTCCCATATTCTCCAATGTTCTGTACATACCTGCACCGGTGCAGTGGACTTGCGCGGGTCATAGATACGAACTTTCCCATCTTTACACACTGTGGCCAGGAGCTTGCCATCTGGGCTCCATGCCATGCCAAAGACCTGAATATAACCCACAAGAGGAAACAAGAAAGAAAGAAGAAGAAAGCTCAGAGACTAAAATGGACAGCTGTATTTACAGTACATTTACAGATCAGGATGTATTTACTTCAGCTTGGTAATCAAACGTATCATCATCATAAATACTGTTGTACAAACAGTCTATAGCTATGATATTTGGCTTATTTAGTGTCTTAGTCACCCACCTGGTCCTGGTGTCCACTGAGAAGTTTGACCTGTTCTCTGCTCTCCAGGTTCCACAGTCTGACTGTGAGATCGTAGGATGAAGACACCAGGAGTCCGCTGGCCAGAGGATGGAACTTTATGGAGTAAATCTTCTCTGTATGGCCTACGAGGGGGTCACAGCAGCTGTCAATCAATTTCACTTTTACTGTTGTGTGTCAGGCTTGTCAATCAACAATCTATTATAGAGAAAACTAAATTGAGGTCATTTAAGTAAGTATGCCTGGTCCTACCTTGCAAGAGGACCTCAGGCTCAGTCAGGGTCTCTTTCAGCCCCCCCCTCTGGTACCTGCCACACCCGGATCTTTGCATCATCACCAGCTAGCATGGACAGAGAGACAAGAGACTGAGGAGCACCTTCAGTGACAGACTCAGACACCCATGATGTACCAGAGAGCACCATAGGAAGTCGTTCCTGCCTGTGGCCATCAAACTATAGAACTCCTCCCTCTGAGTGTTACACACTTAGTGTCAGACCTGGTATCACATATCTCCACACATCTCAATATTCTTGGACAATTACAGTATGTACAATAATTACTTGGTGCAATAATTTATCAGCTACATGTGCAAGGTGTTATCTATTCACTGCTGCTATTTATATCCACACTGTACTTCTTTATGTTAGATTAGATTAGATACTACTTTATTCATCCTACAATGGGGAAATTCCCATGTTACAGCAGCAGTTTTCTACAGTACCCCCCCAAAAAAAACAATAAACCAACAAACAAGCAAACAAACAAAACAACAGGCAAACAACAGACAATGTTCAAAAAGTACTGAATGAATGTAAAGTGGCATTATATAAAAGACATTGTTAAGTAAAGTTAGGTGGCCATAGTACAAGAAATATTGCAATGTAAGTTAATACGTGATATGAAATTAAATAGAATATGTAATTAAATAAAAGAGCAAAAGTAAGTAACCATAGTATAGGTGATATTTAGTCTAACCATAGTATAAATAATATTGAAAAAGTAAGTACTTGGAATGGAAAAATATAAATAGAGATAATAAAAATATACTTAGAGCCATGTTGAGTGGTGAGTAATTGAAACATGCACCGTACTGTATTTATGTTGACACTGCACTACAATAGAATCCATTTGAAACAATTTTTTTAAACCAATCTTACTTTTAACCTAATCTCACTTACTTCTAATTCACGTTTTTATGCATTTCATACTGTAGGTATGTTACTTTATACACTTAATGACTCTTTACTTGCTCTTGTTCCACCTTGAATTTGACTGTGAGCAACTGCAACTAAATAATTTCCCTGAGGGGATCAATACAGAATTCTGATTCAACATACAGCTTTGAATGCTCACACCTACACAGTACATGTATTCACTTACCAACAGCAAGCCGGTGTGTATCAAAGGGGTCCCAAGATAAGTCAACCACATTGACAGAGTTTTGGATGGTGGACAGGGCTGTGTCAGGTAGCTTGCCAGGCTGGGAACGCTGAGGAGAAAAATAAAAACAGTCACTGAAACACCTACAGTAGTCTCAGTTTTTAAATTTAATCTCTAGGTACTGCGGTACCTCAAAGATGCCGATCTGGCCCCCGGATATGGCGAGGGGCACTGCCACGCGTTGGCGGTTGACACAGAAGCCGTCACATTCCCCTGGTGTAGTCAGGTTGAGGCCACGCAGGTTGGTGATGTGTGTGTCCCGGTGCATTACTGCACCCTGGATATGACGGAACTTGGAGGTCGGCCCTGGATCAAAGGTGGACAAGAATTTTAGATTGACCAGAAAGAGCAAGTAAGGACACATAGTCACAGCCGACAAGGTGTGTGTGTGTATTTTTATACCCATCATGCTCTGGATGGCCTTGGCGCTCTGGCTGGGACTGGGGCTGTGGAGGAAGCCTGAGGAGAGACCGGAGGTGGAGGAGGGAGAGCGGGACGGGACAGCACTGCTGCTGGGAGTGCTCAGTGGACTACTGGAGGTGGAGCAGCCACGTGTTGGATCCTGTAGAACAATTGGGGGCTGTTAACTTGTAACAATAAAAGAATTAGTAGTTGTTTTTATTACTCCCAATTTGGGAGAATAAGAAACCACTCACAATAATATTTGTGATGGATAGTCAGTGTAACCTTAATAGTCTGATGCAAGACCATGTAATACTAAAACATTTCTACCTCCTTGCTCCCCCCACTGGCCAGCTCCTTCTTTGCAGCCATCTGTTTTGCTGGTGGAGCCTTTTGTTTGGGCTGTTTGTCTGGGTGGAGGCTGACTTTCTCCACCTGAGGACAAACATAGCTAACTGTTTGAGGGGTCCCTGCAGACAGTGTAAACACTGAAATAACTTGTTGAGAGCCTTTACCTGCTTGTTCCCTCCCTTCCACCACTCCTCAGCAGACATGGCTGGAGTTGTGCCCACTGTGTTTGGGTAAATATCATCATGAAACTCCTGGCCTGAATGCTGAAAAACAATGCAGCACCAATGCAAAGATGTACATTACTTGCATATGTTTCAAATCTACTATACATGTCTGCATGTCAGTAATTTCTGTTCATATGCACACCTTGCGAGGGACTTGATAGCTGATTGGCACAATGCAGCTGTCCGTCAGCTGAAGCACACGCATCACTTCGCAGGACATAACATCCAACACCACCTTCGGTACCATGGCAACTCCTCGTGTTGAGGTGTCAGTCAGACAGTGGCTCACTAAAGAAATAAAAATTAAAGAAAAAACACACAAATAAAGGGATTTAGAAACCAGAATGTTGAACTGTAACAATCTGACCAGGCAGATAACCAATAACCAAGCTTTACCTTGTGAGAGGAAAGGTTCCGAGGCAGACACTTCAAAACAATCAACCACACTGTCGCCCTGTGTGAGAGAGAACATCATTGGATCATACACTATACCGTAAAGCATGGGTTAGTAGTAAATCAGAAAAATAATTATTTTAATATTAATCTGTATCTCACCATGCCAGCCAGTATGAGCAGACCAGTGTCATCGTCAAACAGAGGGATCACCATTCTAAAAGCAAAGAGACAAGAAATTATGCTCAGAAACGGCACACTGTACTCTTACTATTACATTTCAATGTCACAGGTTCTGTAGGGTGAAGGTTTACAAAGGTGCCACTAGATGGAGCAGTATGCTCAATTTTAGGGCAAAAGTCGTAAAACGTCAGAACATACAAGCTGTTTCACTGATCTTTATCTGCAGTTAGTTAAACAAATGCACAGTCTCAAGGCAACCTAGGATAATATCTGCAACTAATAATTATTTTCATTATTGCGTAATATGCCAAGGATCTTTCCAATTCATTGATGCATTTTTGTCAACTAAAGGACAGAAAATTGTAGAAAAACAAAAAAACAAACAGTTTCCTCAAGCCAAAGGGGACGTCTTCACGTTGTTTTGTCTGACAAAGTGTCCAAAACCCAAATACATTCAGTTTACTATCGCACTGACAAAGAAAAAATGCAAATGTTAACATCTGTCATCAATTAATCAGCAAAAATAGTTACTGATTAATTTTATATCGATCCATCTCTACCTCGAACCTCCTCCCACGCTAAACAAAGCCACAGTCACCTGCCTCCGCTCATGATTTGAGGTAAGAAGATTGAGGGATGAGGAAACTGAATAAGCTTTAAACTCAATGCGGAAAGTAGTGAACACAGGAAGTAATGACTTAGACATGGGCATACTTGCACAAACACAGCCAAAGCTTACAAATCTCCTTCATTCTCTACCTCTTACTTTCCTTCATACTGTAAGACTCTCACTTTATCAAAGAGAGCAACAGTCAGCATGCTGTGTTGTTTTCCAGACAGGAAGAGAAGCCAGAGAGTGGTGGCTGATCTGACCACTTCACATCACAGACCACAGATAGGCTCATTGAAGTGGAGAGGCAATTCCAGTGATTGGCTTATGATGATGACCTTGTGTAATGGTGCTATGTATTCTAGAGGAAACGCCACTCGGCTGCCTCCACATTGACTGTGACAGACTGGTGATGTAATGCTCCAAGTACGACGATATAATGACAGACTTAGTTTGGGTATCTTAAGCAACTGCACATGGTGACACGCAATGGTTTGTACTGTGTGCAAGAGTGACAGAGAGAAAGACTATGTCAGTAGTGTAGTGTGATAATGAAAATATTCAACAAACATACACTAGTTCAGGATCAGTCAGTCACTACAAACTGGCTGCAATGAGTCTGTCTGAGTCTTAGTAGCTCACATCCTTTTGTTGCATTCACAAATGTTCTCCAAACTATGATGACAAGAATCTTGGTGTAATTTTCATTTGAGTCCTATGTAATTTTTTTTATTATTAATTATGTAATTATAGTAGTTTTTGCAGTAATACGTAGTTTTCCGCCTTTCCTTTGTCTTTCCCCCTGCCTTTTTTAATTATTAGTGTCCCCCACCCCTACACACAATAAGGACGTAACAGAGAGAACCAACTGAATGGCAGTTATGACTGGATAAGCGTAAAGGTTTCTGGTAAACTAGCCTGCCAAGCAGAAAAAATTAAATATTACTTTGTATACTGTATGTGGGTAAAGTCTCTTAATATAAACTTTATTGACCTCACAAAGGGAAAGTGAAGTACACAAATAATGTATAGTATAAATGGGTAACTTATACATCAACATCAATATTTATATATACAGACAATAAATTATATTGAGACAGAAAAACAGCAGTCAAAAACCAGTAAGGAGTAGGGGCGTTGAAATTAATCATTGCATTGCGATGCGGATATGGATGATTCTGCATCAATGCGGGGACAGACCATAATCGATTATTGCCTTTGATTTAACTTGTTGATTTTCTGCTGCTTTTTCTGCTTTTGTCTGATCTCTGCTGTGTTCAGACTCCACTACAATCTTGTGAAGAATCACACCCCTAATAAGGAGATAGGCAAGTAGTCATACACATTTAAATACAAAGAGAGTGAAGTGTGTTTTCCTCCAACCAAGGTATTGCCTGTCATATTTATTGCTTTTTTATTCCTGCCTTATAATCGGTCTTTGATGTATCAATAAAATGGACCAGTCCCAGACCTGTGCCTCCTCTTCTCTCTAATACCCCTCCCTCTATCCCAGGCCTATGAAGTCAGCAAAGGGTGGCCACGCTTCATTAGCGATTGCATGTTCCCATGTTGGAGTTGGTCCCCAGGGAGTCCCCTAAACACCTCCATTCCCACACCCTTCTCCACTGCCCGTCCTCCTCTCCCTCCCTCACTCTTTCCTTTCTTATTGAACAACACTACCACCTTGCACCCCGCAGTCTCTTTGTGCCTACAATTCCAAATTGGTGCCTCCAAATTGCCTTCACGTTCTCTGTGGCCTTATCTCTGCTTTTCTCACAGTAAACGTGCAACAAGTCAAACATCCACATAATAGGAGTGGAGCTTTATCACTGATAATGGCCTCTGTTTACTATTGCTTTCATGCTCTACCTCACCACCAGACCATTTTCCCACAGAGGAAAACACATATGTAACACAAATGCATGCATGCACATTTTTATGCACACAAGCACACAAATGTACAAGCACACAATCATACATCTGCTTAGAATATAGACTAATGATGTTTGTGCTCGTGCATTAATATGAATGTGCTGTTAGAGCAAGTGTGGAAGCGAGCAGGATTGTTGTGCAGATCTCAATCACATGGGAATGAAAAGAAAAGCAATTAAAAGCTTCATTCAAACTCTTAGAGGAGAGGCTGTAAACAGAAGTGTGTGTATAGTACCAAATCCAGATTGACACTAATTCAGACGTAAGCCCTTTTCCGTGTTAGCTGTGTGACCCGGACAGGTTTAACCACACACACATGATAATTAGTCATCAAATCAGATAGTAATATATAATGTTGAGGAAAGCCATCTGCAATATCAGCTGTAAAACACAAACGACAGCTGAAAGATTTTACTTCACAAAATGACAAACTAGCATAGCAAGTCTCACACTCAGGGCTATCTGCACCCACTAACGGCTCAACACCTTACCAGCTCTTTCAACACTCTACAATGAGCTGCCTGATGCTCCAAAAATCCCCCTGGCTTTACTCTGTCACTGGCACTCTGCTCCTATCAGAGTTTACACAAAACAGAGAGCAGAGAGAACCCGCCTACAGACTCGTCTGCCATCACCTCACACCGCTCTCTCACACAGACCCAATAAAATGACCTTCTGCCCATGACGGCAGCCTTCAGCACCAGCAGATATGATGGGTATATTACTCTACTCTAATGTGCATCTGTGTGTGTGTATAAAAGGGCCTGAGTCAACCCACATATATTATGATTATGAGAACTTGCTGTTGTTTGATAATATAAGAGATAGTGTAAATCAGTGGAATAACTGACTAATGTAGGGCCAGACGAATGGATATGTGGATGACAGACAAATGCATAAGTGGTGCAGGTGTCTGTGTGTGTTTGAAGTGGGGAAGTGCATGTGATTGGGCATCTGCAGCTGGGGTTGTTGTGTAGAGAAACCTCAGAGTTGATAGAGTACACACACACACACACACACACACACACACACACACACACACACACACACACACACACACACACACACACACACACACACACACACACACACACACACACACACACACACACACACACACACACACACACACACACACACACACACACCTTCCAGAGCACAGTCAGGTGCAGAGATAAATACTGCATTATGAGAAAATGCTACGCACGTGAATACAAGCTTGACAAAATATGTGACAGTATAAAAAAATGCACACACATCAACACACTCTTGTAAGCCCATATAGACTAGTCCAGACGTGCTGATAGCATCACCCAGTAGTGTATTATATACAGTGTATAGGTGGAGCTAATGAAAGCAGCATGCAGAGGTATAAGGTTATGGGTTGAGCAGCTATGACCAGATCAGTATCAGTCAAAGGGACCTTTCTCTGTCGTATATGATCATGGCTGTTAGCTAGGCCAGTCTTGCTGTTAAAAAAACACATTAGAGAGCACAATAAGCTCCAGTCGACAGGTAGGAGCTGGCCAGAAAGCAGAGAAGAAAGAGAGGAGGCCTTTGGGGGAATAGGAAACTAAAACAATGCAGCTGGTTGTCTACTTTGTCAATTTTAGAGTTTTTTAAGTTTACACAGGATTACTCTATTGCTTTCAACATCCTAACAAGCTATAAAAAGATCAACAAAAACAATTTTTGCAGATTACTGCAATTATGTCTGTCTGCAATTTACTGCTTAATGCTCATTCTTTTTCTCCACATTGTAAGTTTAATATAGCTATTTGTATTGCTAACTATTGCGTGTTAGTCTGTCCTGGATGACAGATCCCTCTTTTTTTAGCTGTTTGTGATGTTTTTTTGTTCCCCAAGTATTTTTTCATCTGAATCGAGGGTTTTATTGAAGAGGATGTTGTACTGTATATTGTATACAAGCACTCTCATAACGTTCAGATTTGTCACTTTTAACTAGAAAAAAAAACTAACATTTGTTCAAATCACAATCATTCTGACTTGTCTACATATCAATCTTAAGGTGAAAGATTCAAATCAAAAATAAAATAAAAAAATAAAAAAAAAACAGTGGAGACTCGCCACGATATTGGAAACCAGTCTTCATGGTTAAATTGGGGTTATAATCAGACTTTCAAAGATGTATTGTGACTTCAGCTTTATTTACTGTTAGTTCTATTTTCATTTCATCCTTTTTCTCTCTGTCATCCATTCCTCCCTCCTCCTTTATTGGCCCCCTAGTTATGTCATTCCAGTCAGTGGGAGTGAGTGAGAGGTGACGCACTATCACTGAGGGTGAAGGGTGTGCTGAACTGTGAACTCGAACAGTCCACTTTATCAGCCCTCTTGCCTCCAAAGAGTGCAGGCCTGCAGCTTGTCTAGCTGTCCCGGCGGGCCTCTGCTGTCCCACTGGCCAGCGATGAGTTAGTGTTTTAGACTGAAATTAGAGCTGTCCTGGCCTTAAATAATGTTTGGATTATTACACAGGGTCACCAGGACACTCAGTGTGGGTCACAGCAAGAACAGTTGATGTGTTGCTGGGAGCCTCAAGTCACTGATTTTAGAGTTTAGGGGCCCTATTTTAACGATTAAGCGCACAGTGTGAAGAGCATGACGCAGGTGCGTTTTTTTAGGGCGTGTCTATTGACTTTAGACTAGATTTTTATTGGTAAATGGCGCAATGACTTCCCGCTGCCGCAATATAGCAATACACCAAGAACTCACCTCCCTGTATGGACAGCACGCCCATGGGCGCAGGTGCATTTGCTATTTAAACGACGTGGGCGCTGGATGGGAAATTGACAACTGCGTCTGTCAAGCAAAGACACTTGCGCCAGGCTTTGCGCTGCGCCGGGTGCAAGATAGTGCCCTATGTGTAAGAGAGAACATTGGTTACCCCAGTCGTTTCCATTAACATTTGGTTAATGCACTTTTCCCACACTCACTTGGACATCAAATGATCAAATTCATCAAATTCATGAAAGCTAAATTCAATGCTAAGGTAAGACTGTTTAGGTATAAGATATGACACTGTTCAAAATTTGACATCTGAGGCTAGAGTCTAGAATTCTGGAGAAATAATTTATGGTGTGGTTGACACCATTATTCAAGTGTTGACAGAGATACCAGGGAATGTTAATAAATGGTAATGCTATATTTATTTCCTGAGTTCTTGAATCCATTTACCTCTAATTGGCTATATATACAGTATGCTTTCATAGGACTGTCATTAGTTTTGCAGGTATTTGGTCAAAAACAAAAGTATTTGTAATATTTTAAAACTATGACCTGATGACGGCACTAGATGAAAAGTTAAAGTTCTTACAATGCATCCTGAGGGGGACATGATGACCAAATTGAATGACAATCCATTCAATAGTTGTCACGATATTTCACTAAAAAACAAAAACTTCATGTTAGTAATAGAGGAAAAAATCTGAGGATAAAAGAGGCATGACCAATATGAGACAGACCTGCTCTTTTCTCTCAGTAAATCATTACTATAAAAACACCTTTAAAATAATCCACTGTAGGCCTTACTTTATCTCGCCAACACATACACACAATCAGTGGCACATAATAATAATGTGGCAGATCTGGGTGCCTGGATAGCTCAGTTGGTAGAGCAGACGCCCATATATAGAGGTTTACTCCTCGACACAGCCGCCCCGGGATCGACTCTGACCTGCGGCTCTTTGCTGCATGTCATTCCCCTCTCTCTCCCCTTTCATGTCTTCTGCTGTCCTATCAAAAGAAAGGCTGAAAACGCCCCAAAAATAAATAAATAAATAGTGTGGCAGATCTGTTGAACTATGAAATTAATCAGTACAAATATGCAGTATAATGAACAGTTGGCTGCAACTTAACAGCTGTATCTCCCATGTAAAAGTATTACTATAAACACATGCTTTTTTATTATTGTCATAATCACTATCTGATGATAACAGTTCATATGACCAGTCTGTAATCTATTTAGTCTTATGATAACCCTGCCCTCTTCCTGTCTTTATTGTTTGCTGTGACAGAACACACTCTTTGTGTTATTATTATTGTGAAAGGGAGTTAGACACAGTTAATGGTTTTATGCACACTTACGCTGTAGGCCCATGGGTGTTCACATTACCCGGGCAATGGAAGGACTGGTGCAGAATAATCCACTGGTGATTAAATAAGATTGAAAACGGAACACTAGACTTGTAATACTGTCTCCAGGATGGTAAACACTAGGTTTGTTTCTAGTGTTCTGCCAATATGTGAAATCAAAAAGAGAAATCTTTTTCATGAGAGATACATGTGCAAATAAACAATATATCACAGCAGATGAACGTTGTCACCTTTATAAACTCCCAACATCACAGATCAATCAGACCTCTGTACTCTGCTGTCTGAATATGTACAAGTTTCCATTAGCAGCATCACAGCTCCAAAGCCTGCACCCCAAAAGCTGAACCACAGGGTCACAGTGAGGGTAACTTCAATCTGAGGCATCAACTCACAATGGTGAATGCTGCAAAGCCTTTAATTCAAATTAATTTGACTGCCCTCATTTAACACTGTTCCAGTTCATTTCATTCACACAAGAAGACAATTTTCCTACTACCTAAACTGGTCCTATGGAAACTGATATGAATATGGTTGTCTCTTGTTTACTTCTGGACATGAGGATGCAAAAAAATGACATCTTGATTCTTATTAGTCTCAGTTAGAACCTGTCCTGTATTATCATTATATTTCAGTAATAGAGCTAAGAATCACTAAACAGATTATTTTGTCTTTTTTTGTGTAAATGCATATATACATTTCTTGTCCCGAGGGTCTTTGAGGGTCACATTCATGACAGGTGCTATTAAACATCTTTCAGAAGAAATTGATCCTTAGCACTGTGGTACAAATTAAATCATAAAAGATAAGAAGCACACACTGTCCTATACTGTAGGTTGCCATATAGTCTAAAGACAAAAACACAGCTCTGGTTGGGGTGCTGCTGAAAGCACCTTCTAAGTCATGATGTGTTCAAGGATCCTCAGCAGGCGTAAAGTCAAGCTGCACAGTCACCCTGCTGAGCAGTGAAATGTACTCAAGTGCAACATACTTTCTCCACTGTGTTTGTGTCTGTGTGTTTTGTTGCCAGTGTGTGTGTATTTAATAAATGTGCTGGGTTTGCCTGCCTGCCCGCCTAGCTACCTTCAGTAGCCAGTTCATTAGAAGGGAATTAGAGTTGACAAGCTGCGCTCCTGAGAGGGGAAAGAAAAGCCAGGATTGTTGGTGGAGGGCCCAGCTGTGGCCCCTCTGAGCACCAGTGATGAGGCTTTCAGATAAGCTGCCAAACGACTGCTCTCCCCTCTCTCCTCGCTCCACCGGGCCCCGTCCTCTGGCCCCTGACAACCACACAACATGCGTGCACACACACACACACACACACACACACACACACACACACACACACACACACACACACACACACACACAAAGTACATGTAGCGGTACACATGCAAGCATGCTCAGGATTTAATTAAATCATTGAGTCCTGTGTCAACAGGTCTGCAGTGACCCCTCTGACACCACCTACACACTTCCAATTACACATACGACCAAATGCAAATTTGCCAAATGGAAAAAAATGCAACAGCTTCAGCCCTTTTTTTCCCTATTATCCTCAAGAAACAGACTAAGATTTCCTCACAATTCCAGCGTGTCAGCTCCATCTTCACACTGACACTAATAGCCCCAATCAGCGATGTACATCTCTCAGTAAATCCCTCTTTGCAGGGGGAAAGAATGAGTCCGCTACATGACAGTCCAACTGCGTCAACCACAAATCAGATCTTTGCAAAATATCAAGCATGTGTAGAAAACAGCCCCTCACAATATAATAGACACTTAAAGACATCTCAAGACCACTTAACACACAGTGCTCTTTGACCACATGATGGAGATCGCATCTGTTAAAAAACCCAGTTTACAAGAGGAGACAGAGGGAGAAAACCAGGGCTTCAACTGGTGAAACAGCCGGTTACACAGACCGATTAGACACACACGTTTCTACTTATCCCAAATAAATCAGAGAAGCTCATTTTCAAAAATGACACCCACTCATGTAGATACAAACACACTCACAAACAATCAAGCAGACTGTAAGTGCGTGGTAAGCTGCTCCAGACTGACTGAGCTATAAAGCAGGTCAGGTCACTAGTCATAAAGGGGCAAGAGACCTCAGTGGTGCTCTGTGGACCGGGAGGGCTGAAGGGCAGACGGGGGTGGAGGTGAGGTTGTTGTAGGATGTGGGTGGGCATAAGGGTTTCCCGCTATACATACTGACGGGGAGGTAAATGTGTAAAAATACTACTGGGAAATCTATAACATGCACACAGTTGCACATGATACAAGGAAGACAGCTTTGAGGTTGAAATAAATAGCATGTGTACTGTATATTGGCATGTGTTTAAGTTTGTGTTTGCATCTGTAATGTATGAGGTGTGTCTCTCAAGTGCCGGTGGCTGCTTGTTGACGGCTGCGCAGCCCCGGAAGAGATGCGTTCCGCGTTAACCCTGGGGTTCAGCTTCAAGGGCCCGGGCTAGATGACCATTAAATGACCTGTCGGCGGGGGCCTGGGAACAGATCAGCAGCCATGACTGCCTCATAGGGGAGAAGAGAGAGGAAGCGTTGGTACAGAGGACAGAAAGAGAAGAGGTGAGGGTCACAACCAGGACGACCCTCTCTGCTGTTAGGTCACAGGAGGAAAGTCTGGTTCCCGTCATAGTCCCCAAACACCGACAGAGGTACACATGTTTCTGAGGAAGTGAGAAAAGATAACCGTTTTTCACCCTCAACTAGCAGATGATGGATTATCCACCAATATCAGTACTCCACAGATGTACTTTGATCAGGAAAATCTTGGCAAATAAGGCACAAATAAATAATTAAAAAAAGTACAATGAAACAATCCATGACCGCCTGGAGGCTTCTTTACTTTAACTTGGCAACATAGAGTTAGCTTAGTTTGCAAGTTAAGTAGAGGACACAAACCTTTTTCCGTTCAGTTAGCCCCTTTCATTAACAAATATCTTTGTTGGCTTTTCAGGTTAAGTGCTTTATTAGCTGACCCATTAAAGCCTTTCTCTTTCACATGCAAGCCAATACTAATGGCAAAGACAGTAATACATACACAAATAACACGAAGCCATGGTGGCAAAATCCCAGTTATAAATCTTTTGCATTTTTTGGACATTTGGGTTGCACAAAATTTGTATCAATATCTGACCTAAAAATATATCTTTAAATTCAGTGGATAAACCACAAAATTGAATTATCAGGTTCTAAGTCAGCCGTGGATATAATCCTTTGAACAGTAATTATTCTGCATTCCAGAGGCATAACTTAAAAGGCATGACCATAAGTTCAGCTTTGACTTGTCTCCACTGAGTCAGTCACTCCACACTGTGCATTGATTTGTTATAGGGAACAATTTGGACATGACGTCAGTCTTAGGTGCACTCTAGTCTATTTTTCCTACTGTGGAAAAGCCACAAGTGCAAACTGTTGCTGATCTACCATGCACACATTGAATCACTCAATAAAGTCTACTTTAAAAACACAATCCACCAGTAACAGGCTCAATGAATGACTTACTGCCCTGTTCATATCCTGTCCAGCTAAACAGACCGTGGTCGCTCTCGGACAGACACTCGGCTGCTACAGAGCAACAACACAGCCGATGGTTTGGAGTAAGCCACAACTGAACAGAGAGATCACATGATCTGGACGTTTGTTTTAGAACATTTTTGGCAAATTTTGCTTAAATCTTTAGCCAAAGTTCCCTTGAAGAGCTTGACCTTGTACCAAAGCTCACATTGGATGATCCAAACCATTTTCAGACCATACTTGCCCAAATGTGTATGACTGTGTGTGTGTGTGTGTGTGTGTGTGTGTGCGTGCGTCTTTCCTTCATGGACAGCCAAGACAGAATTATTGGAAATGCTAGAACCATAAAACCCAGTAATTTACAGACAAAAAACATTACTGTTTAATATTTGTTTTTCCTTCAAGCCTAAGTACATGTGTGCAAATGAGTGAGAGGGCCGACTCAAGAGAGGGGGCGAGAAAAATAAAGAGAGAAATATAAACCTTAAAACAACCTATTCAGACCTTCTTTTTTTCCACTCTTGCTCGACTAGAGCTACAAAAACATTCTTGAGGCGTTCAACAAAGCGCTTTTCATTGATCGTCATTTGCCCATGTTTTGACTCCGTGGTGTCTTTCAGTTCTGCTTTATCAGAGCCAGTTAACAGAGTTTATCAGTCCTGCTGTCTACCAGCCTGTGGGTCTCTGTATCTGGAGCCAAGCAGATCTGACTCATCTTTATGACACACACACACACACACACACACACACACACACACACACACACACACACACACACACACACACACACACACACACACACACACACACACACCTTGTCGGCTGTAACTATGTGTCCATACTTGCTCTTTCTGGTTCACCTAAAATGCCATTTTATCAGTCTCTTTCCCTCCCCTCTCATATCTAAAAAGCTGAAATTTGACTCCTGCTTTGTGAAAATCTTGTAGTTCGGAAAAAAAGAGAAAAAAGGGATCTTTTCTTGTACTCTTTTGAAAAATCACAAGATGGGGACTTTTAGGGCTGACAAAGTTGTTCAGTTAGGTAATGCCATGAAAATCACGTTTTGCATGATATCAATTGTCCACTATTAAAAAAACTAAAATCCCTTTTCCGCATCATGGTGTAGGTCAAACTAACTCAAAATGATTTCAGCATCGTACACTCGGCCTGCCTGTGATCCCACGGCCAGGGTGGACAGCCAGTGCACAATGGTCTGTGTTTTACTGTCTTACTGTCCAACACACCTACATTAAATCATCTGCTTTAATGACCACAGCAGGGATTTGCAGAGTGAACAACCAATAAAAACCTCACAGAGCGGAGCAGATTTACTATATCAGATACGGTAAAAGAGAGAAACTGAGCGAGACCGAGAGGAGTAAGGGATAAGATCACTATCACATTTGTGTAGTAAATCACAACAGCTATGAGTATTGTCATACGTGTATGTGAGTGCAAGTGTCCTTATAAGAATGCTTTGAGCTCTATCATGCTACATCTGGGTTATTGGCCAGAAAGAAGAGGACACTGTAACCTTGACTTGATGAGCTACAACTGGTACGACGAGATCGTCTCCCATTACTGCCCCCGCTCAATTTCCACATCTCTATCTGTATCTTGGTCAAGAGACAAAACACATTTTGGGACCACCCATAAAGAGTAAGCAAGGCCTAATGTACAGTTTGGTATTCCAGTCATGCAATGCCAACAAACCTCAAACATTTCAAGTGTATAAACCTGACATTGTAAATAGAAAGGGTTATTGTCAAAAGGAAAACAGAAAACTATGCATTTGAAAATGGAGACACAGTGATGAACACACACGTCTAGTGTTGTCTATGTAGCCACCATCTCTTAACAATAAGCAGGGTTGAGTCTGACCAAACGTTTACAAGCCCACATCCAGCCTCAGCCCCGGCCCTTCTGCTGCTGCATGA
This sequence comes from Etheostoma perlongum, assembly GCA_026937815.1. Classification (NCBI taxonomy): domain Eukaryota; kingdom Metazoa; phylum Chordata; class Actinopteri; order Perciformes; family Percidae; genus Etheostoma; species Etheostoma perlongum. The sequence continues at coordinate 10,957,591 of CM049385.1, forward strand.
CGAGGCAGCTTTGAGCAATTTGTTAACACAGCAAATGCATATTCCTCTAGAGGATACAAGTAAGTGGTGCTCATGTTGCATTGAATTACACTCAGATGGGCTTTAACCTCGCAAACAAGGACATGGCAGAGTCATGAGATGAAATAACCCCCCCCCAAGAAAATCCAAAATAACAGTCATAGCTTGTACACTTCTGAAACCAATGACAAAAGAAACAATACACTCATTCTTTTCATTTAATCAACTTCTATTTGACCTCTCCTCCATGTGAAGGCCTGCACATCCATCTTTTCAAGCTATCAGCGCTGCTTGTCACAGCTCTGGAGGAAGGTTTGTTATCTGTGTGCATGCATGCCTGTGTGTTTGTTTTTATTTAACCTCCTTTATTTGACTAGGCAGGTCAGCGCCAAATTACTCAATGATCGCCTGGCAAAACCCAAAAGGGCTTTTAAAAGAGGCATGGTATCGTCATTAAAGAGGCAAAATGAGAAGGAATAAATCCTGAATGCATAAGTGCAGGAAAATCACTAAAACAGTTTGGAAACAATGCATCAAGTCAAGACCACACAGTTTGTATCATGGGCGGTGGGATAAAATAATGTAGTGTACATTATTGAAATACAGAAAATAAGACAGGAGAGGAAAGAGTTACTGTCAAAGAGAATACCTGTAATACTGTGTGTGCATATGACTGGATGGGGCTACAGGAGTCACTGGACTGTGTGTTTCTGAATATGAAATGAGAATTTGCATAACAGTACAGCCCTTTCTGACTGCCTGTGGGCTAAATGAGATCTGACTGACTGACTGGCTGTGAGTCAGAGATGTGGAAATCTTTATTCAGTGTGCCGATGTGCAATCGGCACAATGACTATTATTGCCCATACTTATTCAGTGTGCCGATGTGCAATCGGCACAATGACTATTATTGCCCATACTTATTATTATGCTTCTTCTTCTTCCGCCAAATTTCGTCCTGCTACTAGTCCCAAAGCGTTGCCAACACGCGCACCACATTTCACCGACATGTGGGTAATGATCGGGAATGGTGTGCTATGACTTTTCTAAGAGATTTGCCGCGTGGTTTTACCGAAATCGGCAAAAATACGGCAAAAATCTCTCATTGACTTGAATGGGAAATGTTCGGGAAATCGCTCAACATCGCTCAAAATGCCCCCTCTTTGGGACCGTGCTGTATCGTCATACTTTAACGTAGAAAGATGATTAAAAGTTTAAACCGAACACAAGACTTTGGCGTTTATTGGGCTGAATGGGCGTTCAGATATCAAGCACGGTTTCTCCCAAATCCCAGTTTACGTTTCGTCCCGTTTTCAGACCGTCTCAGATTTTTCAATGTGTGTGTATGTGGCGGAATGTTCAGAGTTAGAGTGGGGGACAGAGTGGGGGGCTTCGGTACGGATCTCTGGAAGTTTCCCAAACAAATTGCTCTCTCTCCTCCAGTTTTCAGTCTTCAGACTTCATTATTGGTCAAAATGTAGGGAATCTTGTTCCGGTCGCAGACATGTAACTATGGAGTCTATCGGACTTAAATTGTTGGCTGTGATCTACCAACTGTCGACAGAAGCTATGAAAAAAACAGTACGATTCAGTGTTTTCTTCCCCAAACTAATTTCTCTCTCTCCTCCAGTTTTACCTCTTTAGACATCATAGTCGGTCAAAATGTAGGGAATCTTGTGCCGGTCGCAGACATGTAACTATGGAGTCTATCGGACTAATACTTTTCGCGCTAGGCTCACCAATAGGCTCACCAACTGCTTACAGATAACATAAAAAAAAAAAAGTATCTCGCACCTTTTTTGATGAAATCACCATAGCAACATGTTCTGTTACTGAGAGGAAAGAGGGAGGGGCTGCAGCACGACAGAGACAGACACGCACACACACACACACACGCACAGACACACACACACACACACACACAGAGAGACACAACACACACACACCACCACACACACACACACACGCACAGACACACACACAGAGAGACACAACACACACACACACACACTCAGACACACACACGCACAACACACACACAGAGACACACAACACACACACACACACACTCAGACACACACACGCACAGACACACACACAGAGAGAGACACACAACACACACCAACATACACACCACACACACACACACACACTCAGACACACACGCACAACACACACAGAGAGACACACAACACACACACAGAGACACACAACACACACACACCCACATACACACCACACACACACAGAGAGACACACAACACACACCCACATACACACCACACACACACACACACACACACACACACACACAGAGAGACACACAACACACACACACATACACACACACACACACACACACAGAGACACAGAACACACACACACCCACATACACACACACACACACACACACACACACACACACACACACACACACAGAGAGAGACACACAACACACACACACCCACATACACACACACACACACACAGAGAGACACACAACACACACCCACATACACACCACACACACACACACACAAACACACACACACACACACACACACAGAGAGACACACACACACCACACACACACAAATACACACCACACACACACACACACACACACACACACACACACACACACTCAGACACAGACACACACACACACTCTCACA